>CM028131.1:1516407500-1516450000 GCA_016271365.2 Neoceratodus forsteri
GTATATGTATATGTGTGTGTGTATATATTTTTATGGCAAAAATCCATTTAAGATCAGTTGAGTCACAGCGACTAAAAGCGAGGAAATTTGATGTTAGGTTCCCACCCTTGCACTCCACCTCCCCCTCCGCCTCAATAGCATCGGGTAGATTGGGTCGTTTGTCCCAACTCTCACCCCATCCCATGTGTAAACAAGCTGAGGCAGTGCAGTATAGGAGAATGGGGAGAGTTAGGACCGACGACCCCGACGCACACCCCGATACCTGTTGGTGGGGGCGAGGTGCAAGGGGTGGGAACCCTAACATCGAAATTTCCTCACTTTTGTCGCTGTGGAACAACCCTAACTGATGCATTAAATGGAGTTTTTTTGCCATGAATTTCTCTTCTTTTTGAGAATGTACAGTATAAATAGTGAATGGAATGTGGTGGTGCACGCGCAGGGCCCTACGGTAACGCAAGTGGAAATGCAAATGGTTACAGTAACAGCAAGGACGACGCCAAAGGGCACAGTAACAGAAATGGAAGCAGAAACGCAGGCGCGTAATGAAATGTAAATCGTAACATGCATGGTCACGGTAACACAACTGGAAACGCAAACACTAATGGTAACAACAATGACGCCACCAAACAAAACGGAAACGCAAACAGCGACGCAAAAGTAAACACAAATGCAAAAAAAAAAAACAGTAAGGGAAACGTAAATAGTAACAGTAACGCAAGCGCAAAAACAAAGGGTAACGCATACGGCGATGTAAATGAAGAAGCTAACGGAAACTGTCACAGAAACGCAAGCACAAAGGCTAACTGTAACAGTAATGAAAACGCACCCACTTTTTGTCCCCAAAAAGTGCACTCAGAAGCACAGTGAAAACAAAGAATGTATGCATAATAATGGCCCTTAGAGCACGAACACTTGGAATACTAAATTGCTTATATTTCAGGAACTGTACGACGCAGAAAATTTTTTTTATATTTATTAGTTTACTAGCTAGTTTTGCACTTAGCCCCTTAGCAGGGGGCTAAGCATTTTTCCGACAAAGTCCATATCTCTAACCATTTTTGAGATACGGGCCCCGAAAGGCGCAGCAGACGCCATAATGTTAGCCTATGGGAAAAAACAGTCAACTTCGGAGTGCTGTAACTTTGCAGCCCTCTAATATTTTGTCACCAAATGGCACATCTGTGGGTTGTTAGCTTTCTTCCCTCCAAATTTCAGCCCAAGAGACCAAACCGTTCTTTTGCAGCAGGGTTGCAAAGATTTCCTATTCTTTTGGGCATAGTGTCACAACGTAGTGTCGCAAATCACAACACTTTCAAAAAAAAAAAAATCACGAACATGTCGAATATTCTAAATTAATTTTGCAACACTACTGTTTACAAAAATTTCAAAACCATATTTCTGGGGTGTTTAACCCCCCCAAAAAAAGACAGGGCTAGCATCCTCAGGGCTCGACTAGGTGAATACAAAAAGAACCATGTCCCTAGAGGGTCCCAAATTTAAATGCCAAGCATTTCTGTGACCAGTAACCCCAAAAAATGGCTGACTCACGACACTACACGGGTAATTTGCGACACTGTTGAATAGTTTGTGAACTTTTCCCATTGACTATAATGGGAAACTTGTTTTTTGAATAACTTTTGAACCGTTTAATATTTTTTCACGAAATCTTCTAAAGGCACATCGGGGACACTGGCTGCATGTTCCCTGAATGTTTCGGACCAGTCACGCAAACCATGCAACCTGTAGGCATGAGCAAAGAATGTGCAAAAAAGCATAAATGCTACATTCTGTTGTGCATTATAGCTCCGGCAACCGTATATCTAACCGTTATGAAACTTAGCAGATCCAGAGATCTATGGTACCGCTCCATGCCTACCAAATTTTAGGCAAATCCATTGTACGGTAGGAAAGTTATTAAGCTGAGAAATTTCACACTTTAACCTTAAATGGGGTACTCAACCCTAACTATAATATATACACATTTACACATATATACATTATATATGTATATATATATATATATATATATATATATATATATATATATATATATACACACACATATACACACACACACACACACACACACACACACACACACATATATATATAAAACACAAATATATATATAATAAATATATACGTATATATATACACACACACACATTATATATATATATATATATACACACACACACACACACACACACACACACACACACACACACTTTGCAAAAACTCGAATGCAACATTTAGGGTTCAGGCTACAGCAAAAAGTAGAGAAATTAGGTTTTAGAGTTTACAACCCTAAACCCCACCCCCACCCCTAAATCAAATCAGCGGTGCAGTCTTCTTTGGGGTTGTCCACCCTAAAGCTCACCCCATTAAGAGGTGAAAAAGGAAAGGGGAAATTGTTTAACCAGGAGAGTCACACTAAACTGGAGCTTGTTTCCAGGTGCAACTTGGGAGCACAAGGAAGTTAAGTGACTTGCTCAGAATCATATAGTATGCAAGTGGGGGCTGAGGAGATTCAAACCCAGGTCTTCAAGTCTGCAGCACAATGCCCTTAACCACTATGCTATACTGCCTCCATTAGGTGTGTATGTTTGTGAAGTGCACAGAATGCGGTGAGCTTTAGGGTTGACAACCCCAAGGAAAATTGCACCCCCGATTTATTTTAGGGGTAGGGTTTTAGGGTAAAACCTTATTTCCTTATTGTTTGCGCTGTAGCCCAAACCCTAAATGTTTCATAGTATCATAGTAAAAGCCAGCAGAATAGGCCCCATGGTCTATCGTGTCTGCTCGAAAGCTAGCCCCCTACTGGGAGCTCGCTTCTCCACCCCCCCCCCGCAGTCCCAGAGGTGGCCCTCCCTGGCCTTAGATCCCCCCTGCACCTGTCCCAACCCTTCCACTGTTGTCTCTTCCACCAGACTCCTGGGCAGTGCGCTCCATGGTTCCACCACCCTCTGTGAAGAAGTGTCTCCTCGCCCCCTGTACTCCCTCCAGCTTCCACTCATGCCTCCTGGTATTCCCCCTTAAGCCTGAACAGTTCCCTGGTCTCTCTTATTTATCCCCTTTACATACTTGAAAGTCTCTATCGTGTCCCCTCTGTCCCTCCTCTCCTCCAATGCGTACAGATTGAGTTCTTCCAGTCTCTCCTCATAGGTCCTACCCTCCATGCCCTGAATCATCCTGGTCGCCCTCCTCTGGACCCTCTCCAGCAGCACTATGTCCCTCTTAAGATGGGGTCTCCAGAACTGCACACTGTACTCCATGATGCAGCCTAACCAGGGCATTATACAGAGGGAGGATCACCTCCTTCCTCCTGGAGGTAATCCCCCTGGTTATGCAGGCCAGTATCCTGTCTGCTTTTGCTGCAGCTCTGCAACAATTCTCTGTGTTATTCAATTCATTTTGCTGTCCACCACTATCCCCAAGTCCTCTTGCCCGATGTGACTTGCAGTGTGGTCCCCCGAGGGTGTATGCATGTCCCAGGTTTCTGACCCCCAGATGCAGCACCCTCATTGAACTTCAACCCCACTTCCTTGCCCACCCCCAGGGTATCCAGATCCCCTGCAGGGCCTCTCCCCTCCTGCCCGTCAGCCAGTGCTCCCAGTTTTGAGTCATCCGCAAGGAGCCTCAATCTACTCCTAACACCCCACCCTATGTCCGAGACATAGGAATTGAACAGGAGTGGCCCCAGGACTGAACCCTGGGGGACCCCACTGACAACCCTCCTGGGGGAGGAGACTATCCCACTAACCACCACTCGCTGTATTCGCCCTGTAAGCCAGTTTTCCACCCACCTGAGCAACTGCCCCCCCAGCTATGTTAGTAGGCTGCTGTGGGGTACTGAATCGAACACCTTACTAAAATCCAGATAAAGGAGATCCACCGGGCTATGTTGGTCCAGGGCACCCATCACCCAGTCATAAAACTCCACCAGGTTAGTCTGGCACGACTTCCCTGGAGCAAAACCATACTGCCTGTCATCCACGTGCCCCAACCTATCCAGGTGCCACCCCCCCAGCCTCTCCTTGATAATGCCCTCCATAACCTTGCCTACCACAGATGTTAGGCTAATGGCCTATAATTCCCCATCTCCTCTCTGGACCGACCCCCGTGGATAGTTACCACATGAGCCACCTTCCAATCTTGAGGCACCCACCCTGTCATCAGGGAGTTATTGAAGAGTGAGGCCAGTGGAGCTGCCAGCACATCCGCCAGTTCCTTCAGCACCATTGGATGCAGCCCATCTGGCCCCGGCGCCTTCTCAGTCTTTAGCGACCGAAGGGCCTCTCTCACCCTATCTGCTGTGATTTCACCCTCCTATCCCCCCCCTTCTAGATACAACCCATCCCCTGCCCTAGTCTCATCCAGTCCTTCAGTCTCCAACTGACCTCCTGGTTCAGTGGGCTCCTCTACCCTACCATCGCGCTGGAAAGATCCCCCACCTCCCCCGGTAAAGACAGAGGCAAAGTACTCATTTAGCACCTCTGCTTGTTCCCCAGCTTCCTGCGCCCATCCTCCCCAGTTCTAATCCTGCTAATCTGTGTCCTCACTTTTCTTTTCTCCCCTGTGTATCTATAGAACCTCTTCTCCCCCCCCGCGGATATCCCTCTCCAGGTTAAGCTCCTTTGCCTTGGCCCCCTTTCCACCCTGGTGACCCTCTTAGCCCAGAAATCATACTCTCCCATCTCCCTAGCCCCCCTTGAGCGCTTTAAGCACACATAGGCAGCCTTTTTCTCCCTCACCACCTCCTGGGTCCAACAACATGGCTACTGGCCCTACATTGCTTGCACCTTACCTTTGTGCAGGCCTTCAAAGCCTCCTGCACCCCCTTCTTAATGGTCTCCCACAAGCTACCAGCATCCATGTCTGGCCTTATCTCATTCAAGCACCCTTTAAGAATCCTTCCCATGTCCACAGAGTCCGCCCCCTGAAATCTATTATTTCTGTGTTAGTGCAAATTTCCTCTCCCCCTAGGAACATAAGAAACCAGACTGCGGCATGGTCACTGCCTGCCAATGGGCTGCTCACCTCCAGGCCCCTTATCTGGTCACTATCTGCTAGGACAATGTCCAGGATCCGATCCTGCCTAGTAGGCTCCCCCACATGCTGGACTAGGAAGGCATCCTAGAAGACATCCATCAACTTCTGCTCCTTGGCCACCGAGGCTGTCATAGTGCCCCAGTCTGCCCCCGGCAAAGAATTTCCTTACTTTTTGAGATGGCATAATTGTATCCTTATTTGCTTGTGGGAGATGAGCATATCTATGTTGCTGTGGAAGCACAGGGCTCAAAGGGCCCTGTGCTTCCATTTGTAGGACAACAGCAACTTAATTGTCAGTACAGCCTTCTTATTTAACCCACCTCATGTACCCAGTGCTGAAAAATTCCAAATCCCCACCGAAACGTGATTCCATGCCACCGCAATGTCATTCTACACCATAGGTGCGAAAAGACAGTTGGGAAGGATTTGAAAAATGACAGCTGTCATGGTGGTGGTGTAAAAAAATCGCTATGTAAGGAGGCAGTATAACGCAGTGGGTTAAGGCTCTGAGCTGCAGATCTGGAGACCTGGATTTGAATCCCACAGCCGCCTAAATGCATACTGTGTGATCCTCAGCAAGTCACTTAACTTCCTTGTGCTCCTAGGTCGCATCTGGAAACAAGCTTCGGCTTAGTGTGTTACTCCTGGTTAAACAATGTTCCCTTCCTATGTTGATAATTTGGGGTCAAAATATTAAACATTACCAAAGCTACAAGCAAGCACAGCAAAATTTCAACAGACAGGCATAACTTTGCCATTTTTACATATTTTGACCCCAAATTTTCAACATGACTTTTTTATGACCCCACCTCATGGACATGGGCGGTGAAAAATTTAAAATCCTACCTGCAAGGTTATTTCGCCAAGCAACCGCAAAATTGTCTTTTGGGCTGGATTTGTGTAATTCCACTGGCACTATTCATGAGGTGGGGTCGCAAAAAAGGCCATGTTGAAAATCTGGTGCAAAAATGGCAAAGTAATGCATCAAAGTTGAAACCCCCATTGAAATACAAGGGACCTTTTTTTTTTTATATATATATATAGAAACAGGTTTAGCAAAAAAAAAATACATTGAGGGACCATTTTCCTTATTTCAGAGAAGACAGGTACCGAAGGGTTGGGGGGTACCACTAGACACCAGAAAAATAAAAATTCTCAAGGGGGATGACAATGATCTGAGGGTGGAGGTGCCACTAGACACCAAGGAAAAATACAATAATGATGGGGACAGCTATTTGAGGGTCAGATTTTTGGGTTTCAGCCAATCTCCAGGTGTCGTAATTGGCACTGGTCTATTAGCCAAATATTAAAGGAGAACTGTATACATATTGACCTCCCCGCCTCTGAAAGACTTACCCTACCACCGATTAAGTTTTTTATACAGGAACCCCCCTTTTTTCCCCAGCAGCCACTTACCATTTTGCCATTTTATTTTGTAAAGTCCGCGAACGGAAATATGGCAGACCCTGTGCGGCTCCATTTACTGTAACAGTGCAGCGCTGCACCACTCACACTGAAGTAAGCGGTGCGGCGTCGCACTGTTACAGTAAATGGAGTCACGCACGGTCTGCAGACTTTGAAATAAAATAAAAGTGGCTGATGGAAAAAAGGGGGGGTTCCTGTATAAAAAGCTTAACTGGAGGGTGAGCCTTTTGGGGACGAGAGGTCAGTATGTATATGAAATTGACAGCAGATAAGTACCACTTGGCCCACCTAGTCTGCCCATTTCCCTAATGGATAAGCTGCAGATCCTAGTTAACCAACAGCCTACTTCCTCCTACCCCCCACTAGAATTGCCTTGTGTCTGTCCCATGCATTCTTGAATTCCCCCACTGTTTTTGACTCCACAACCTCCTCAGGAAGGCCGTTCCATGCAACCACAACCCTCTCCGTGAAAAAAATACTTCCTCACATTACCTCTGAGCCGTTCCTCCTCCATCTTCAAATTGTGCCCCCCTGTTCACTTACACATCTCTTTTTCTGAAAGATGCTACCCTCTTGGACTTTGTTGATTCCCTGGAGGTGCTTGGAAGTTTCTATCATGTCCCCTTCCCCCCCCTTTCCTTGAGGGTGTACATATTAAGCTGCTTCAGTCTCTCTTTGTATGGCTTCTGGTGCAGACCCGGCACCATTTTAGTTATCCTCCTCTAGACAGCCTCCATCCTGTCCATGTCCAGAACTGCACGCAGTACTCCAGATGGGTTCTCACCAACTGTCTATACAGAGGGATAACGATCTCCTGTTTTCTACTGGTAATGCCTCTCCCTATGCATCCCAGCATCCCCCAGCCCTCCTTACTGCTTTCTCACACTGCCTGCCCACCTTTAGGTCGTCTGATATGACTACCCCCAGGTCCCTTTCCATTTCTGTTGTTGTTAGCTTCTCACCCCCCATTGTGTACCCTTCCCCTGGGTTTTTGTTTCCCAGGTGCATTACTTTGCACTTCTTTACGCTGAATCTAAGCTGCCATACAAGTTGGTAGATTTGGTGTCAAGCTAGTAAGATTTTCCTTTAACTAGCCTTGGGGGCTTGTACTGGAGAAGTTGACATTTCAATAAGTACACCAGCTGGTCCAGTGGAAAAGTCTGTGGGGCTAGTGGATTTTCCCAGTCACTAGTCCTGCTGGCTAATGGCTGCAAAACGTAATTTTGACCCCTGATCTCCAGCCAATACTCTCAGCAGTCCCAGGCGAGATGGAGAGGTGGTAGAAACTGAACCTATCCTTGCCAGGTAAAACTGTGACCACTGAATTGATGGCACTACCAAGTATAAATTACTGCACCTTTAAACATGGCACTGCCAATACACAGGCGATGGTGGCAAAAGGTGGATCTCCTGTTGTCTGCCTCTAATGGGCTGGGGTGAACAGGATGTGGAAGAACCAGCCTGAGAGCTCCAGTCAGACAAGGGGTCTGGAATGTACCCTGGCTATGGGTTTACCATATAGCAAGGGGAGTCCAAAGTGCCATGCAGTGGATAGGCTCTGTAAGCAGAGCAGAACCTTGGTGACTGCAGCTAGAAAGGACACTAGCACAGGACAAACCCCTATATGCCTACCCTTCTGGAAGACAAGGAAGGGGGAACAATCCACACTGCTACCATTTAAATACACAAACTCCATGAAAGCCATCAGGAGGAAGGCCGGGTCGAAGGCTCCCCAACTCCTGATCTCCAGGAATGCGCATGGAACAGGGATATACATCATTAGCACACAGCAAAATTAACAGGTTTTAGATTAACTATAAATATAAATTTTTTCACTATTGTTTGGTCCTTTCAAAGCAGCAGAATCACAGTGCCACACCAAGACCTGACAGACAACTCTTACATCCATCTTAACCCTTCTCCTTACGGGTAAAGTCTGTGCTCTATATGATTTTCCAGGAACGGTCTCAGTGGATTGTCTCCAATACATTTTGAAATGACAGGTATTTTGATCAGTTTGTTTACTATAGCAGCATATACTCAATGTAAACACAGACTGTTTTTGCTTGGCTAATTCTCTTTATCAACTCATAATACACACCTTGTGCAAATTAATTTGTGTATGTTAGTGTTGCATTTCCATAGGGTTTTCCCCAGATACAAATTTCTTGCATGTAATATATTTTGTGGATATTGTGAATTTTTAAATAAATTATATAATCTATCTATATCTCTCTACATATATATATATATATATATATATATATATATCTATATATATCTCTCTCTACATATATATATCTATATATCTATATATCTATATATCTATATATCTATATATATATATATATATATATATATATATATATTATATATATATATATATATATATATATATATATATATATATATATATATATATATCTAAATAAATAAATAAAGGCCAATTCCATTTGGAAAAATTCTAAAAATCAGTTTTTCCATCTTTTCCCCAAAACAGAGGGGCAAACCAGCACTCTTTGTACAAAATTTTGTCTTGAAGTGGAGGGGTTTGCACAAAAAAACTGGTGCAAAGAGGGGTTTTTCATGAACTGACTCGCAAGTACTGGTTTAAAAAACAAAAAAAACAAAAGGAAAACCATAGGCCTTAAGAAGGCAGACACACAGACATAACTGATTTAAAGACAACTGGGTGAGGGGAACAGGGGAACACAAAACAGCTCCACTGATAAACTTTTTTTGCAACATGCGTTTCTGAAGTACAGCAGATAGAAGTTAACACTACGAAGGGCCAGAACTTAAGTCCAGCTAAAAGACACTCTAGCCTTACAGAGCTAAACAAAAATATGTATTTCGGCTCAGCGAAAAATACAATCTTGAATGCTGGGCCTTTTCAGTGTGAACCTGTAGCCAGTAGTGCTTGAAGCATAAACCTGTAGCCAGTAGTGGTTCAAGGGCCTATTCTACTTCCTAGATCAGACACAAATTAACAAGCTACCAGCCAAGGAAGGGGACAAAAGTTATAGTCCACTGAAACCAACAGAGCAGTTTTTTTCTTCTCCTCTTCACTGTGTACCAGCAGAATCCACAATTTTGCGAGGGTACCACTGAACGTGCCTCCTTTATAGCCGAATGCAACTGACAGGAGACCGATTTCTCCAACTGTATAGTTAGCAACACATGTACAACCACACTTGGCGCCACATTTAAGTAAAACCCCAATTTGCACCATATTTTATAACACACACTGATTTTTGCAAAACGAAACTGTACATTTTTGAAAATGTAGACTCACTGGTCTAAGACCAATTGTTAAATGATCAGCATTCTGTATTTCACAACTAAATAGAATACATTTAGCATTATCTGCAGATGTACACATACACACACGTTACTGCATTTACCTGTACGCAGCCTGCTATATCACTATCCTGCTGCTGTGGAAGAAAGGTGCTATATAAATCCAAAACATAAACTTCAGAAAATGACTGCAGTGTATCAGACAAGCACTGCGTTACCATGCAACTGTATCATACCTTGCTCACAACAAAAAGGTCCTCCCGCTTTACAACCCCCTCTTTGATCTTCTCTTGAATTGCATCTCCGACTTCATTCTCGTTTTTGTAAACATAGGCACAGTCAATATGGCGGTATCCAACATCAATAGCCTTCTTCACCGCTTCCCTCACCTTATTTGTAGGAGACTAGAAAAAGAAAAATATGGTAGAGAAAAGGTTAAAAGTAAAAATGTTCCCGACTTTCTTGATGAGAAGTGGTTCATCTAAAATCAGCGATCATGACAGCTTGTCCTTAAGGCTGTTATGGAAGTAACATGATGAGTACCACTTAGTCTCTTATATTCTTGCCCCTCTTCAAGGCTATTTTCAGCTGTATCCCAGAGATGCTTCGTAGCGAGCCCCCCCCAGCCCTCGGGAGTCACCAGACTTAGCCGACTTTGGTATTTTTGTACCTGTACAGAACATAAACTAGGGTGCTTAGTGTACAGACCTTATTCACAAGTGGTTTTAAAAAAAGAGGAGTGGCATGGAAACAAAAGTGATAGCAATATCACTTCCTGTTTCAGCTTTTTTTTTTGTTGTTGTTTGTTCAAACCACCTACTAATAAGTTCTATATTTCAAGGTCACTGGCAGCCCCCCTGGACACAATGAAAGCACCAGTAACAACAAAAGAAATACTGCAGCTAAAGATCCAGTAAAATAAGTTATCGTAGATCATAAAATAAAGTCGCTGGGTTTGCCAGTTTTTTGTGTGTTGCTTTATGACCTTCAATAAAACTGATTTAATGAGTTCAGAGTATACCTGCCATATTCCTTTTTATATTTGCTTTGTTCATATTTTACTGCTATCTGTAGCCATAAGGCCCACCAAAGAAGGCACCTCACAACACTGGAGTGAACAGCAATTTGTAATGGTAGAAGGCAAACAGTAACAAATTTTATCCCCAGTCTTTCAAGCGACTGCTCAGTTGCAGAAGCTTTGCTTTACGTGATGGATGAGATGGCTATTTGCATACTGTTTGGAGATAATTAAGCAATAATGCCTGAAAAAAGGGACATTTCCAGGCTGCAAAGTGTTCACAGAGGGCCATTAACCCCAGACTGGGAGTACATTTTCTGGAAAGGTCCACTTGTAAGGGTACTGCTGTGATCAGAAGCCTAACTATTTGTTTGTAGAAAGAAAAAACTGGCAGAAAAAAAATTCATTTTATAGAACAATGCGCCACAGATCTGTAAACTTAAAAGGCGTTTCTCAGCAATCCAACACCCATTCCAGCACCCAATCAGTAGAAAGTACACGTTTTTTCCGAATGTGTACTTAAGACTCTCAATCAGAAATAAATTAGTTTTATACAAGCAGTGCTCATAAGAGAGAGAGACACACAGACAGTGAGAAAGAGACAGAACTCTGCAGCAGCTAAGGCACCACTACTATATTTAAAACAAACTCTGGTCAGAGCCGATATGGCTGTGGACAGATTTTAGGAGCAGCATGAGCATTGAAAAGAATATGCAGTGCTCTTACTGCACCAGAGTCAGCCGTAAGTGATACTGCAGCGATTACAGTACTGTACATGCATGATACTCGCACATATGCAGTTTGCCCCAGAGTCAGCCGTGCGCAACATGGCAGTGCTGACGTAACTACGTATGCACAACAGTCATGCATGCGCAGGTTAAGTCAGCACCACCATGTTGCACATGACAGCTGTCACTTCTGCTGTTGCAGAAAATAAAAGTTGCGTGCCGGGAAGTGAGTATGTTTCTGCGGCAGATGGATGGGAAGGGCTGCATAAATAGAATCACTGGAAAGCACTGTCTCAGCACAATGGTAGGCACAATCGCAGGCAGCTTCTTCAAGCATAGAAACATAGAAAATGCCCCCCTCTCTTTTCCTCCTGAAACAAACCCTAAAACCTTCCCCTGCCCCTCACCCAACTCTTCCTTTCTTTGCTTCCAGAGCCAATACACCCTCCAACACCATCAATCCATTCCAGCTTTGCGAACAAGAGGTCATAGTGTGAACCTCTGCACAGTTGATTGAACACTATTTGCATAGCCATTTTAAAGAAAAAAAAAAACATTTTTTATATTCTTTCTGGCTTTCTAAATACAAGGGTACTAGTCAGAAATCAATTAGCCTATTTCTGTGGAAGGTAAATGCAGGACCCAAACAAGGGGCAATTGTGCAGCTAGCAAAAAAAAAAAAAAAAGGGATACAGAAACACTTGGAAACATAATTTATAAAAAAAAAAAATATTTTGCTCAATCTTAGGTAATCAGTAGGGTTACTTGTGCATACTTTTGTGTTTCTCTACACTTTTACTTTGGAAATTTGTAAAAAAATTAAAAAATAAAATAAAAAAAGACACTTGACCTTTTGCAAAGGTCTTGTCCTCCGGTAAAGAGAATGGCTTAAAACTTAATTGGGAGTCATTCAAGAGTTATCCCAAGGTCAAGATTTAGTAAACTATACATTTAATGCGTTTTAATAATAGAAGTTGCCAAAGAGCACATAATAAAAAAAATTAATAAAAAAATCAGTGCTGCAGCACAGAGGCCTTAAAGTTTCACAGACAGCCTTGTTTGTGCACCAGGTCTTCCGTGTGTGTGTGTGTGTGTGTGTGTGTGTGTGTGTGAAGAGAACTACAAAAGAACCCCAGAGCAAATGCACTGGAGGCACGGGTTATCCCAGAGGACACTGGCCTTATAGCCAAACATTATTGGGATATGTGCAATTTGTGTTGTGTGTGTGTGTGAGCATTGTTTTTTTCTTCTCGGTCTTGCTGCTTCCCCCTATCTGGTCAGCCTCAGGATCTGCCGTTAAATTAAGCATGACAAGAGATAAACAAGGTGGTGTAGTATTTCACTTAAAGTGAATTTCCAATGTGGTTGCTATAAGGTGTTGGGCTTCATAGCCAAATAACTTATAGCAACACGAGTTCCCCGTTACAAACATTTTAATTTTAAAGGTAGCAGTTTTACCAGGGGAAGGGATCGTAACTGGCACCGAACCCTTGGGCAGTCGATCCCTTCCAGCTTCCTGGTGCCCCCACTCTGCCCCTGCACTCTCTGAAATTGGGAAGTGTGGCCAGGGAGAGCGTGAGGGCGAGCCCCATACAAGTCTATGGGGGCTGTTTTAAAGCAGTTTTTTAGCGACTGCTTTAATTTTTCTCTAAGACTCTTTAAAATTACTAACTTAAAAACAGCCACCATAGACTTGTACGGGGCAGAGTTGGGGCACCAGAAAGCTGGACGGGACTGGCTGGCCGAGGGCTCGGTGCCGGTTACAATCCCTTCCCCTGGTACAACTACTAATATTAAAATTAAAATGCTTGCACCGGTGAGCTCCCAACGATATAAGGTACTGGGCTATGAAGCCCAATACTTTATATCGAAAACTTCCTTTAAGTGGCACAGTGGTTTGCAAAAATTAGGTTTTTTTAGAAGTACAATAGGTGTGAAGCCAAATAAATGTAAATATCTCTAAAAGTATACGAGTAACACTTAAAAAAAACAGTATGAAATTTGTTCAGGACAAAAAGACCTTTCCAATGAGCCTATTCATTAACCTGCACTAATTATATTTTTAAAACTATGGCCACCTGATTACCTGCATTTTCATTTTTCTTCGCAATTTTCACCTTTCAGATGGCTACATTTAAAAAAATCTAGCCCGGCGGCGCAGCAGTTGGATTTCTGCTTGCAACACCAGCAACCTGGGTTCAGGAACAAGCCCAGGAGCTGGAGGGCCAGCCGGGGGGGAGGAGGAGGAGGCTTGAGCATCCCAGGGACAGCTCATCTTCTCCAAGGAGGGAGGGGAGGCTGCGACTCGGCACTTGACTGGCCCCAGGCAGAGGTCTAGGGCATAGCAAGCACCGAGGCAGACATAGGGGAAGGACGTCACAGACGTCGGCGCCTAACACCTTGACGTTAGAGCACACGTGACGTCCACAAAAAGGAGGAAAAACACCCTTCAGTTCCGAGGAGATGGAGCGTAGAGTATGGCCCCGATGTGCTCCTGCCTGCAAGACTGCCCTGAGACTGACGAGACAGAATTGTTCAGAGTGTTTGGGCCCCACCTCGTCCCCACCTGGAGGGGACCGTGGCTGGATGGGGAACAGAGCAGCACAGGTAAGCAGGGGTGGATTCAACTGGCACTCCCAAGGAAATGGAGCCGATAAGGACGTGAGGAGAGAGAGACAGAGAAATAAAAAAAAATTAAAAAAAAAATAAAAATCATCTAATGAATTCAGATTAACGACTACCCTCATTTGAAAGGTCATTTTGTCCTGAACAGCTTTCATGTTGGTCATGTACTGGTAACTTGTATAATTTCTGAGATTTAGAATTGTTTGGCATGACTCCTACTATGTTCACTCAGAGAGAGAAAAAAAAAAAAAATCAGGTTGTTTGGAAAACCATATTTTACAAAATATAAAAGAATTCAGATTAGTGACTACCCTCATGTGAAAGGTCTTTTTGTCCTGAACAACTTTCACATGGTTGTTTTTTTTGCACCTTGAATACTTTTAAAGATATTTAGATTTGTTTGGAATGTGTGCACATTTGCTCTCGGAGAAAAGCATTTTGGAGTTCTGTCTACAACATTCTAAACAGAAAGAAGGGAGTATTTCTTTAACTGCCATAGTGATTTGCACTTATGGAAGGATGCACTGAAAAGTCCAAAAATGTGTTCCATGGTATGCCATTTTTCTAGCTAAAGTAAGATGGCATAATAAAATGAGTGAACAGAGATCTTAGGCTGAAATTTTGGTTCAGCCTCTTATGATCTGTAGGTTATTTTATTCCTAAAAACATTAAGACATGCCCTGCATTTGACCTGTGGTTTACTCTCTTATGCTCTATGATCTGCTGACATCCTACATATTTGTTCCTGAAAATGCTCGGCACAGGTAGAAATCAGTATTTTTCATTCCTTCCTGGTTCAATTCAGGTTGGGTGTAGGCAACACAGATTGTCAAGAAACAAATGGGTATTCCCTCCTCACAGCAAAGAGACAGGCTGACGCTGACACAGAGTCATTAGGACCGCCCGCTTTACCCAGATTCCATAGTCAAAAGCTTTCTTACAGATTCTAGAACATAGGAGAGGAAGTCCAAGTACTGCATCTCCTAATCACAACACGACCCAAAGCCAACATATAGGGAAAATAAATGGGCAGAACTGGATCCTAATTGACAAGATCAACTAATTTCTGACATAACTACACAGAAAACAACTGACAAGCTCGAGAGAGCGTACCTGACCATCTATAAAGCCTACCTGCAACCAGAACTGCTGGTAAGGAATAAAATTCCCCTTTGGGTGTCAGCTCCTATGGTCAGGGAGAGACAAGCACGTCCTAATAAGAAAAACATATGTGGGTGGAAGTTATTGCTGTACCACAGAACTCAGTACAGGCCTGCTAAAGGCAACGTCAGCTGAACTGAACTCAAATAATGTTTGGCATACATATATGCATCAGTCAAGTGGCTACTTTACAAAACATTCAATAGACAGAGGCTTCTTCTGCGTGAGAGGCAACAACAGCCCTTGTGGAGTGAGCCCTAATGACTGAAAAGGGAGGCATTCATTTTTCTAAGTGGGCCTGTTTGATAGCTAAGTTGGCCAATGTCTGTTTAGCCGCAGGTAGTCCTGGTCTTCTCAAAAGAACACAAAGCCTGTCTGTTTTTTCAGCTACTGTCTATATATCTGAGACGGATATGCAGTGCCCTCCTAACAGACAAGGAGTGCAGACACTGCTCCTTGTCATTTGCCAGAGTGAGGCACTGAGAATGCAGCAACATATTCCGATTTCTGTGGAAGGCTAAAATCCTTTTTGGAAACAAAGGAGGGCCGAGTCCTGAGGTCCACTTTGTTACTGTGGAAGATCAGGAAGGGCTCCTGGTAAGATATGCCTGGATCGCCAATCATCCTGGCGGAGCAAACAGCCACCAAGAAGAGGACTCTGAGGGGAGTGGTTTGAATGGAGCATCCATACGGATTTCTGGCACCACACTAAGCCAACAAGGAGTCATCAAGGGTCTGTCTTGCGTGCATTTTGTTACAGGCTTTTAGAAAGCTGAAAACATCAGGGTGCCGGCTAATGGAGTAAGGACCTATTTTGCCTCTGATGACTGAGACAGCACCACCTGAACCCCAAGGGAAACAGAGACCCCAGTCCAATCCCTGTTGAAAGAAATCCAGGATGTCAGATAGCATGGAAGCAAAAGGTCTAATTCCCTGGGAACAGTACCATGCTTTTAAAGCCTACCAAACCTATAGTAAGCTTTGGTCATAGATAGCTTTCTGGCTTGTATTAAAGGTGTCCACCACTTTGTCAGAGTACCTTTATGAGATCGTCACTCAGTCAAGCCACCAGTTGTTGCCTGATTGGGTCTGGATGTAGGACTGGCCCCTGCTGGATGTCCAATCTGTCCAGAATGCCCATAAAAGAATTTACACTTACAGTGGTGTCTGCCAGGATCAAGCATAGGATCCTGCAAAATTCCACAGGAAACCATGCAATACGATGATAGTTAATCCCTTCTGTCATGCAGGAATCCAACATTTCACCATGGCACTTGATCCTGGTGGACACCACTGTATACAGCACTTTCATACACAGTATCCCAATGTGCTTTACAATCAATGGGAGCCTGGTAGTGAAGGAACTGGTGCATGGATCATGCTAGAGCCATTTCAACTAGTTCTAACAGAACCTTCTGGGCCACTTGGGAGTCACTACTACAAGTGTTGATGATTCCCTTTAAAGTTCTCACACCACCTTCAGGAACAGTTACATGGAAGCAAAGCATACTGCATGGTGTCTGGCCACACTATGGATAGCGAGTTTTGGCCCATTGAGTTCTGCTCCCTGTACTTGATGAAGAATCTTGGGATTTTAGCACTTGCCTTTGCTGCCATCAGGTACAAGATCAGGGTTCCCCACCTGCTGCAGAGGTGTCCGAGTATTTCCCAATGCAGAATTTCCACACCCCTGATGCAGGTATCGTCTGCTGAGCCAGTCTGTCTGGTAGTTAAATGTCCCCAGCTAAGTGAAATGCCACAGGGAACTGTAAGTGCTTTTCTGCCCACTAAAAGACTCTGACAGCTCTTGCACCATGCATCAGCTCTTTGTACCTCCTGAATTTCTGAGGTAGGCCACTGTCAAGCACTGTCTGAGCAGATTTGGACTGGTTTCTTGGCATGCTTTCTGCAGAAGGCCAATCTGAAGCCTGCCTTTATCTCAAGGCCATTAATGGGAAGTCAGTGCTCCATCAAGTTCTAGCTGATGTAATGCCCAGTACTGCTTCACGGCCAGAGTACGTGTGTCATGAAGCAAGATTCCCCAATTCAGATTCTCTGGGTTAGTCCACCATCATATGGAATTCCTGGCCTATGGCGAACATGGTCCTCTGAATGCTAGGGATATCCGTTCCAGAGTTTCAAGAGGTGGAGCTGCAGAGGACACCATCAGGAGTCAAGCCCACTGTGACAGTCTACACGTATGCCGTCCAGAGTCCCAGGAAGTGTAGAATGGACTGGGCAGAGACTGTCTGCTTGCTCCTGAGCACTACATATGTTCGGGTCACTAACAACCTGTGAGGTACTAGGTATGTGATCACCGAGGCACTATCGAAAACTGCTCACGGCTGTTCCTGAGACCAAGGGGGACATGTTTCCTCATCAGTAATTCCAGTTATGTGTAGGCTCCATTTATGGGCAATTAGATGGTAAGGGCTGTCCTTCCCCGCCAGCTAGGACAGGATGTACTAGTCTGAGCGATCTCTTAAGGCATGCCCCTTTCCAAGATCTTGCAGTCCAACCTTCTGTCCAAGTATATGGAAGAAATACACAAGTTATGTGGATAAATGTATCATAAACAAACTGCAGAAACAGAGTCCCCAAGAACTATATATAAGGGATGTGCCATGGCCCAATTGAGAAGATCATTAATATTCTTCCCAAGTGCAGTTTTACCTTTGACATCACAAGTGGCGTAGCCATAAGTGATATAAGGTCAAACTCCACACCGAAGGGAGAAGATCAATGATATGCTCGGCCGTGGCATATCTAATTTATGCAAGACTCATTAAAATGGATGCATTTCTGCTGTTTTTTTATTTTCACATATTTCCCCCCCAGTTTTCATCAATTTATTCGGTATGACCAAGCAGAAAGTGAGTGATCGCTTGATGCCGACGTGCGCGGACACCGATTTGGGCCGTTCTCTGCTATTTGGAGGCCATGTATTGTCCACAATTCAGCATTTAATTGTTAAGTCTACATTACGTATTTGTAAAGACTGAATGCATTTTCTGGTGGTGACAACTGAATATTTATTATAAAATCAAAAAAATGTGTTGAGTGGTTTTTCTCTAATAATAAGCACTTAAAAAAAAAAAAAAAAAAAACTTTTTCTTGTGTGTTTAGTGTGACATTTTTCCAAGCAATTTTTAAAGGTCTTTAGTTCAAGAAATGCAATGGTTTTGCTTTAGTTCAACACATTGTAGTAAACTACACGTGCATAATCCACCATCAGGCAACATTTTATTTTTCATGTTTGCCATTTTTTAGTTATAAAATAATGAAAAACATTATACTGCAGGTTACAGTGCATGTCAAACTTGTAACCTGCGATTACCAAATACACTACAAACCCTCAAATGCATTAAAAACATTAAAGTTGCCATTGTAGTTTGCATGAGTACCAAGCACTGAAACATTCTTTTAAAATATTTGTAAGTGCTCAGTATTTGTATTTTGTAATAAATCTGCAAGTCCTGTAGAAATGTTTGTCAAAATGTACTGTTTGTTTTTTTACCTGGAAAAAAAAAAAAAAAGGCAGGCTGCCACTTTGTGCACATTTCTCTCCACGTTCCTCACTGCCATGTGACTAAGAACCCACTGAATAAAAGGCAGCAGTGGGAAAGATTCTGTGAGGGAGTGTGAAGGTAAAACAATAGGTTGGTCCATGGACGACTGCAGCATTTGAAGTGAGTCACACGCGGTACAAACCTTCAAGCAGTAAAAGTTAAAATATAGAATCTGATGGCAGATAAGGACCGCTTGGCCCACCTAGTCTGCCCATTTCCCCTACCTAACGGATAAGCTGAAGATCCTAGTTAACCAACACCCCTACTTCCTCCTACACCCCCACCAGAATTGCCTTATGTCTATCCCATGCATTCTTGAATTCCCCCACTATTTTTGACTCTACAACCTCCTCAGGAAGGCCGTTCCATGCATCTACAACCCTCTCTGTGAAGAAATACTTCCTCACATAACCTCTGAGCCGTCCCCCCTCTATCTTCAAATTGTACCCCCTTGTTCTTGCACATCTCTTTCTGAAAGATGCCACCCTCTTGGACTTTGTTGATTCCCTTGAGGTATTTGAAAGTTCCTATCATGTCCCCCCTCACCCTCCTTTCCTCGAGGCTATACATCTTAAGCTCCTTTAATCTTTCTTCACATGTCTTCTGGTACAGACCCTGCACCATTTTGGTTTCCCTCCTCTGGACAGCCTCCACCATGTCTATGTCTTTGCAGAGATGGGGTCTCCAGAACTGTGCACAGTACTCCAGATATGGTCTTGCCAAGCTGTCTGTACAGAGGGCCAACAACTTCCTGTTTTCTACTGGTGATGCCTCTCCCTATGCATCCCAGTATCCCCCCAGCCCTCATTACTGCCTTCTCACATTGCTGGCCCACCTTTAGGTCATCCGACATGACTACCCCCAGGTCCCTTTCCATTTTTGTTGTTGTCAGTATCTCACCCCCCATTGTGTACTCTTCCCCTGGGTTTTTTGTTTCCCAGGTGCATTACTTTGCACTTCTTTGCACTGAATCTAAGCTGCCATACATTACCTTGTGTATCAACCCTGTTGCAGATCTTTGTGTCATCTTGAAAGAGACATACTTTCCCTTCCAGTCCTTCTGCAATGTCACTTAGACATTAAAAAGGACCGGCCCCAGTACTGAACCCTGCGGTACCCCACTAGTAACCCCCCTTTCTTTACTGTGGAATCCATTTACTATTACACACTGTGTCTTGTTGTCCAGCCAGTGTTTTACCCAGGCTACCACCCTGGGACCCACTCCCAGGCTGGCTAATTTGTTTATTAAATCTTTTGTGCGGGACTGTGCCAAATGTCTTGCTAAAGTCTAGGTAGGCCATGTATACAACCCTCCCTGGTCTACTACTCTGGTCACCCAGTCAAATAAATCAATTACATTTGTCTGATATGACCTTCCTGCTGTGAATCCATGCTGCCTTGGGTCCTGTGCCCCACTGACCTCTAGGTACTCAACAATTCTTTCCTTCAAAAGTGATTCCATCATTTTCCCTACCACTGAGGTCAAACTGACATGTTTGTAGTTTCCTGCCTCTGTCTTGCTCTCACTTTTGTGAAGCGGAATCACATCCACCCTCCTCCAGTCCTCAGGTACCACACCATCCTCCCATGATTTATTAAAAAGATTAGTCAGTGGTGTTACTAGTTCTTCCCTTAGTTCTTTTAGAATTCTGGGGTGAATTCCGTCAAGCCCCATTGCTTTATCCACCTTTAGTTTTAAGAGTTCTTTCGGAACCCTTTCTTCTGTGAAAGGACTAATATCAACCCCTCTCTATCTAGAGTGCTTCTGTTGACTAGATTAGGTATCTCCCCCTGCTTTTCCATTGTGAATACTGAGAAGTATTTGTTCCGTATCCCTGCTTTTTCACTGTCACTCTCTGCCCAACCACCTTCCTCTTTATTCAGCTTCAGTATCCCTGCCTTAGTCTTTCTTTGCTCCCTAATGTACCTATAAAAGGTTTTATCCCCCTTCTTAACAGAGTTGGCAATCCTTTCCTAGGTTTGGGCCTTTGCTATTCTGACTGCCTTCCCCGCTTCCTTCTACTTTAACTGGTACAATTCTCTGTCCTGCTCCTTCTGTGTTTCTTTATACTTTCTAAATGCTATCTTTTTCTCCCTCACCTTCCCCGCTACCTCTTTTGAGAACCATAGTGGTTTATTCTTTCGTTTTGATTTATTTGCTTCTCAGAAAGGCTTGTTGCCTCTGTGATGGAGGTTTTGAGGTTTCCCCCTTGTTGCTCCATCCCACCTTCTTGCCTGTTTGCTAGTGCTTTTCTGGGGCACTCTCCCATTTTGACAAAAATCAGCCCTCCTGAAGTCCAGTACCTTCACTTTTGTGGCTTGACTCTACAGCTAAGTTAATCATAGACCACACTGTTTGGTGGTCACTTGTTTCAGATGGCTACCACTTCAAGATCAGAGATCCTCTCTCTGTCCTCATTTGAGTACAGGCCTAAGATTGCTCCCTCCGAGTGGGTTCCAAAACTAGCTGTCTGAGGCATGCCCCTGTAGGGCATTCGAGAATGGCCCTGCTCTTGGATGTGGCTGCATAAAAGGTGCTCCAGTTAACATTTGGCATATTCAGGTCCCCCATCAGCAATATCTCCCCTTTCTCTGCCATCCAAAGGATGCCTTCTTATCATTTCCTTGTCCATTTCCTCCTCCTGAGACAGGGGTCTGTATACAACCCCTGTGTGGAGTGTGGTGCCATTTACAGTCTCCAGGGTGCCCCACAGTGCCTCTTCTCCTCCCGTTTACCCCTTTTAGTTTTATTGCTTTGATCTCTTCCCTTACACAGAGAGCTACTACTCCTCCTCCTCCTCCCCCCTCCCTGTCCCTCCTGTAGATTGTGTACCCTGATATGTTGACATCCCAGTCACAGTTCTCTGTGTACCATGTTTCTGTGACTGCCACAATATCCAGGCATCCCTCTTCCATCAAGGCCACCATTTTGGGGAGCTTTTTACCTAGACTACGGGCACTGGTACTCATTACCCTCCATTTTTTTATGGCTTTATTTCTTTTTGCCCCATCCCTGTCCTCACTGCCTTTGTCTTTTTCTCCATTTACCCCTGCCCTTCTCCCTATCGACTGCTCTATCTTGGCGTTTATTTCACTAACTACCCAGATTTTATTTTGGGGGGGTAGGGTTTCCCTCCTCCTTTTCAGTGCCTCCCCCTTGGCTAGTTTAAATGCTTGCCAATGAAGCATTTAAATCTGTCACCTAGGATCCTGGTTCCCCTCCCGGATAGATGCAGACCATCGCATCTGTATAGGCCTGCATCCCTCCAGGTGGAGACCCAGTCTCCAATGAAGACAAATCCCTGAGCTCTGCACCAGTTTTTCAACCAGTCATTGAATCCCATGGTGTGGAGTACCCTAGCCTCATCTATGCCATAGACAGGTAGCACTTCCAAGAAAATTACCATGTGTGCTACTTGTCTAAGGCCACTCTCCCAACTCCACAAACTCCTGCTGCACTGCTCTCATCCCAGTCTCAGCCAGGTCATTTGTCCCTAGGTGGATAATGACATCCAGCTCACTCCCCCTTGCAGCTGCTCCCGTGATCCTGAGGATTTGTTTCCTGTTCCTCCAAGTCATGGCACCGGACAGGCACCTTACCTCCCTTTCCCCTCCTTCCCCCAGTTCTACCCCCCTAACAACCGAGTTCCCCACCAGGAGTTGTTTCCTTCCCCGTGGGGTCCTGTGCCACCCTCCTTTGGGTCTCCATTTTGGAGGTTCCCAGCATCCTCCTTGGTCTCCACTGCAGGTGCCTCCATAGAGGAACCATGGTCCACCACAGTGGCACATGAATTGTGGAGAGGCACAACCGGAGGGATGCGCTTCTGCTCCACCATCCTCACCCTCCCTGAGCCCACCGTGGTCCAACCACTCCTCTTTCTTGGCAACCTCTGAGGTAGTGGCAGTGGCCAGGGTGGTCCCTGAGGTGGGGGGACAGGTTTCCCCGAATCCTTGCCAGGTCAGCATGGAGACAAACAACCTCCTCCTTCAGACCAGAGGTGCCTGCAAATAGGGCAGCAACACACTCTCCAGAATGTGTCCCAGAAGACTGCTGCTCCACAGCCAGTGCATTGCACCACTCCCCGCATGTCTGTGTCCCTTCCTGTTACAGATGCTTTTTTTTGTTGTTGTTGTTTTAGTGAGTGCAAGCTTGTGAGTGTCTCTACCTCCTATTCAGTGTGCTGTGCCTTTAAGGATATGAACAGGTGTATGTTGTTAGTTTTGGGGAAGTGATGTCAGAATCCCTGCTATAAAGGAAGTTGTGCACTTAAATATTTAACTTTCTTTTAGCACTACTGTGCTAAATTGCAGCAAAGTAGGTACTGTGGTATCTGCTGCATCTTTTAAGAAGCAAACATTAGTAAAAACGCAAGATGTCTGGATCCAGCATCGAATTAAACAGAGCATGGCACTTTGTGGTAGAGATACGCCAGTGACAGAGACCCAAGTCTGCAACAGTCCAACTGCCTCATTCAGTAGGTCTGTTGTCAAATTCCATCGATGTTCGAATTGGAACTGCTGAGATTAAAACTGCTGAGCCAAGAATAGTATTACCCCACCCTGGATATAGGTTTTAGCCAAAGATTCTATAGAAATGTGATCAAGTGTCTGAAACTTGTTCTGGGTTTTGTCCTGGTAACGCCCGACTATAAGTATTTAGAAATCACAATGTGGAATTTCCAGTTTACAAAATTAAAAAATAGTAGTAGTGCTGTAAAAGTAAAGTTGCATTTTGTAATTGTTTTGGACTGATCAGGTGCAGAAATACTGCTAGTGACCGGAGACCTTGCTTTCGTTCCTTGTCCCAGGCCTGTTCAGTATAGTACTTAAAATGTTGAATATACAAGTAATTCCCCTTCCCAACCCACCCCTGCTGTTTTCAAAATGTTCTGGTGCAAGCATATTGAATTTAATTTTAAATACCTTCTAATGTTTGGTGGTTGAATTTGGAACAGGCGACCATGGCTGCACGGTGTTTATGACTGGCTAAATGTACATCCTTTTTGTTGGTCCTAGTACCATTCATAATAAGAATGCTATTATTGTGTGGGAATAAGAGATTTTATGGTGCTCCATAAAAAATAATACATTTTGAGCCCTGTCTTTGTGTCTGATTGTTGATTTTTGTGGGGTAAGGTTGTGAATGCAGTTTAAGTCAACGACTGCATCTGCACTATACTGTGGACAGCAGTGGCGGGTATTGAACTTGCAAGTCAAAGTAACCGTCTGCTTAAAGTTGTTAGAAATTTAAACCCAGATTGCATTTAAAAGATTGCTGCGGTTAGAAAATGTTGCACAAGTTTATATATTCAGCATGAATTGTTCCTGCAAGCACTTTAAGACGTGTGAGCCCCCCACTCCCATGAACAGTACTTGCAGGCAGTGACAGTCACGAAGGGCAGTCTTAAGGCCCATTCGAGATGCAGTGCAGCGCTAAAAATAATGCTGAAATTCAGTAGTCGAATGAACTGAATAGCTGTGGGCTCACTTGTTTCTAAATGGTACTTTTTGTAGACAAAGTAATAATTTACATGCCTGCCTCACATCTGGTCGATGCACTCCGCACGGCTGCACTGACTGGACATGCTTCCTGACAAACTGTCTTTGTCTCCTTCAGTATGTAAGTGCCAAATCTTTTTTATAGTATCCAGTTTAGTTACATGGTCCCCATTTTCTGGTCTTACTTGCTGCTACATCCAATTATTTGAGCTCTGGTTAAATGTGGAGTTAGAAAATTATATGATTTTCCCGCCAACCCGTTCACACTGTTCTACTGACTGCACCGCCCATTACATTGCTAGTGTCTGAGTTACGGTCAGGCAATGAGAACTGAAATTCAGTATTATGGGGATTTCATTCAGTTTCCTAGTCATTACTTGTGTTTAAATGAACCCTTTTTTGTTTGGTGTGTGAATTTAAGTCATGGCCATCAGTCAATTAAGTGCCCCTTCCAGATGGTGCTCCAATGTTAATACTGACTGGCCTTGCCTCAGACTTCTCAACTGAAAAAAAAAACATCTTTTTTTTGGGGGGGGGGGGGGTTCCTTGTTAATTCAAACAAATGTGATGCTGTTTTTATATTTGTGTGTTGTCTCACAGGCCCTGTCCACACTACACCGGATCCACCCCTCTGTAATGTTATGGGGGTCAAACTGCTATCGCAACAGTTTGCACTTACACCTGTAACGTTACAGGAGGCATTTCCATAACTGTTGTGGAAACCACTCATTAGGTGGTTTCAACAACGGTTATGGAACAGGATCAGCCGCTGTACCGTTATCGGCTGTAGTGTGGACTTGTGAGCGGTCCCCTGCAGTGCCCATAAGCAGTGAGCTACTCATTGAGGATCGGGGCATGAACGGTCACCCGGCTCCCACAGTGTGGACTGGCGGTACCAGTCCTGTACCGGATACTGCCATAGTGTGGACGCACTGTACAGCTCCCCGGTCATAATGGTTTGTATCCGTTACCAGGTCGGAGCGGTGTAGTGTGGACAGGGCCTTACAGTCTGAACTTTTCTGTTCTCAATGTCAAATGTCCCAAGTCTTACTGTTTTTTTGTTTGCTATGATTTCATCTGCAGTAGAAATTGTGCTTTTCTGTCTTGTCCCATTCATGTCACAATTTGTCCAAAATAGTTTTGTCTCTTCAATTGAACTGAGCCTTACTGATGTAATCCCCTTCTGGCCCTATTTTTACTCCCTATGCTCTCCTGCTTTTTTTCTTGCCATGCAGCCATTGCAGACTAAAACTAATTTGAGCAAAAATATTGCCCTGGTTGGTGCTGGGTATATGGGGGTAGTGGCGGGGAGTCAATCTGTACAGTTTTTAAAATTCCTGCATTTCCCTGGTGGGTGACAGTAGCAAAACTGATTCCCGTGATCCAGTTTCTGGGCTGTATCAGCACCAACCCCCTCACACGTGAGGTATTAAGCATCCCCCCCCTCCCTTCAGGTAGCGTTCCCCCATCCCAACATGCTGTGTATTGTGTGTCCTCTGGTGGTTGTGCCACCGAGCCTCCAGTAAGCATGTCCTTCACTTCCAACCCCAGATGAAGAAGGTGTGAGTGGCATGGTCCTCTGGGCCATTTAAGTGCCTCGCAGTAGCAGAAGTGAGAGTGCTGAGCCACTGTGAGTACAGTGGTCTCCGCAAATGTGTCACACGTACAGTGCTGTTTGGATTGCTGGTTTGTAGTTGTGGCTGAAGTGGTTTGTGATGAATGGACAACAGGTTATGTGTGTGGCTATAGTCTGTAGGGTCTCTGCCTTGGTGTTGGTTTTGCGGATGGATCATGGATGCCTCTGGATGCACAATACTGCATCAGGTGAATAGAGGCAGATGTGCTGCTTGCAAACCTCTGGGTGACAATGGCAGAGTGAGCCACTACAGTATTACCACCTGCCTTCTGTGCACCTTAAGCAGCATTGCATTTGGAGCTGCACCTGTATGTCTGCAGGTATTTGTCACGTGTACGTGTGTGTGGCGTATGCATGTGCCGGTGAGTGTGCACACTGTACACTGTAAGCAAATGTACTGACAATTTGTTTGTTTCGTTGAACATATGCTGCATTGTGTAGGACTTTGTACTTTTTAGGCAGTTTCAGTTTGCGTCCATGCCCAACAAAACAACCAGCACCAGAGCCCATGAAGATCACCCATAAGGAGTGAATGAAGATGTATTGTCAAAGGATCAAGGATGACCCTGAAAAATATCAAGCATACTGTGAATACAACATGTATCGTGCACGACTTGCTCAGCAAAATATGACAGAAGAAAAGACGGAAAGATCAAGAATGTCATGCCGTGAAAGGCAGAGAAGACGACGAGAAGAAACTTAAACTCAGAGTACAACTGACGGTAAGAAACAAAGTCCAAAAACCAAGAAGGCAGAAGGAGAAGATTAGGGAGTACTGGGGACTAAAAAAAAAAAAAAAAAACGTTGTCAGAAGATGACCGGGCAGCAACGCTGGAGAGAAAGGGAAAGGGAGGCAATGCGAAGAAGAGAAAAGAGGGTCAAAAGAAAGAACAAAATGCCACGAATACCGACAAGCTCACCTGAAACACCTATCAGTAGAAAAGTGCATGCATCTTTGTGGAAACGGATTTCACGGCTAAGTCCAAAACTGCCTGCTAGTCCCAGTAAGCCTGCCTTACTGGTCAAGAAATTAACTGATCACGCCTCGCCACGTAAGCTGGCTGCTTTACAGGATGTTGGGGTTATTACTCCGAACATGAAGAAGAACAGGGATGTGTACAGTGCAGTCACGGACGGCATTCATACAAAGCTGCACTCAGAGTCGAGGAATGTGAAAATCACTGCTCGATGTGTCGGAGCAATTTCAAAAAAGTACAATCTTTTGCATACTGGCTCTTGTATACTTCAGAACAATCATGTGTATTTCCAGAAAAAAATGAGAACCTGTGATCTTCCCAGAAAGAAGCAGTCAGATGCGGTCTTAGACACAGAGAAGACAAACATTCAATCATCCTATCATAGTGGAGAAGTAGCATGGGAATTGCCGATTAAGAGGCTGGTCAGCAATAATGCATCTACACCAAGACGTGTCATAGAATGTATTCTAAAGAACGCTTATCAACAGTATAGTTCCAGAAATAACTGGAAACTTGGATTCAGTACATTTTGTTGCATGCGTCCTAAACATGTAAAGACCATAACGCATGGACAGTTTGATAGCTGCTTGTGTGAGTACTGTGAAAATGCAAAACTGAAACTAAAGACTTTACAACTGTAACTCAAGGGGAGTGGCTTTAGTATCAGAGACTGGTATAATGCCACAAGGACGAAGCTGTGTCCAACAGGAGATTCAAAACACAAATTAAGTTGCATTAATAAAGACTGTAGAGATTGTGGTGTACATCTGCTAACTGAGAAATTATCCTTGTTACTTCACAACAAAATGTCAGCATCCATCACTTGGCAGACGTGGGAAACTGTTAAGCGTAAAGGACGGAAAAGTGTTCAGAGAAAGTCCATAGTCACCAAGATCTGTCCTGTGGAAGAATTCATTTCCAAACTTGAATCAGATATGCATACGATGTCAAAGCATCTATTTGTAGCTAAGTGGCAGCAGCAGTACACATTGTTTTCAAGCAATCCACCTGAAGAAACCATAGTAATGGTGTTGGATTTTGACGAGAACTATACTTGTCCATTTCAGAGGGAGGTGCAGTCTGCACACTGGTCACAGGCCCAGGTCACCATAGATCCCACTGTATGTACGTACCAGTGTCAGAGGTGTGGTGCCATGTCACGGGCATCCCTCACTTTTGTCTCGGATGACATGACACGACAGTCACGCTGTACACCACTTCATGACTTTGGCAGTGAAATTTCTTCGCTCAAGAACGAATATCAAAATAATAGTGGTTCAGTATTGGATGTGCAGCACAATACAAATCTAAAATTCCTTTTGACAATGTAAGCTTCTCCATTAAAGAGTTCGGGTTCCCAACTGAAAAACACTACTTTGGCTCACGCCACAGCAAAGGCCCATCTGATGGGGAGACAGCAGTCGTAAAAAGTGCAGTAACTTGCGCAGTAATCAGAGGTCAAGTCATTGTCTGTTGTGCCGAACAATTATATACATACTGCAGGGAAAATGTCTCTCATCCTGCAACTGACGGAGACTAATGCTGTCACTTGGAAAGGAAATTCTTTCTTGTGAAAAGTGGAGAAATTGACCGTAATTGCACTAGTTGTGCGGTTAAGTGTCCAGTGCCAGGTACTCGTAAAATCCATGCTGTTAGACCTGTGGAACCTCGAACTGTTGAATGTCGCGAACTAAGTTGTTTTTGCAATGCATGTCAGCAGAGTGTTGGGACGTGTGCCGACCCTGACTACGTCACCCAGTGGAACCGTCGGAAACAGAGTATGGTACATTCGGTAAGGGAGTCTGAAGACGTGGTGATTGAGCAGCCAATACCAGATGACAGTACACTGTAACTTCACCTGAAGTTGAGAATGGAGGTTTAGAACTGCATATATCAGTTGTCGAAGCAACATATGAAAAGATTTTCGAAGGAGAGGCCCTCATCCATTATTATGAAAGCCCAGACTCTCAGCATCCATGCAGTGACAATGAAGCCCACGATGACAGTCCATCTAAAGTGATCCTCGTAGACCTTTCTGATGAGCCTTATACAGATTCCAGCCAACTGGAAAGCAATGATTTATTAAACCTTTTGAATTCAAATGACACAGCATTTGATGTAAGTGAGCCAGATCTGGATAATACAAACACCAAACAGGCATTCAACTGTGAAGAACATGATACACCAATTACTGTCACTGCTAACAGGAGTGAAGTCAGTGTGTCCCATGGAGATTCTGACAATCTGAAACATGAATGCAAATACATCGAACACGCAAACAACATCTTGGCAGATGACAACAGGAAACTAGATGCAGCGGGCAAGAACCACAGAGCACGAGGACGACACAACACAAGAAGTGATCCTTGAACCATCGAATTCGCCCATAGATGACCATTTCAGACAGGAGGAGGTATAGCAACATGAACTGAAAGATAAAGCTCTGGAGCAAGCCGACACCCTTATGAGTGACCATCAAAATACCGATTTGGGAACATGGGTTGCCCTGATGTTTCATGACAGACGGTATTCAAGTAAGCAGATAGACATTACACTCTAATAACCGCACTGAATACTGCATGTTGTACTTAATGTGTTTTTTCTATCCAAATAAGTGTCACAGAGGAAGAAGACAAGGACTGGTATATTTTTAATTTCATGGTTCCTGCTGACAGAAATGGGACAATATTCAAATGGCCCTCTGTACCCGACAAGAGGTGGTATGCAAAACTATCTGTTGTACAAAAATTGACCCACCAGAGCCTTACAGCTCAAGGACCTTTGTGTTCAACAGTGTCCAGGCTGCAAAAATAAACAATTTGATGTGACTGTTGAAATGGCTGCTTAAGCTTACAAGAACTGACAATTTTTTCATTGTGTAACATTGAAGTGTGGTTTGAAAACTGCTGTGTTGTTCAGTGGCTCACAATTGGCCCTCATGGGGCCAGTCTGAGGACATGGGGTGGACTTGAGACCCACGTCTGCCCACCCAGGCAGTGGCAACAGGCGTTATGGGCACCTGGGTTCATCCCATGTGCTGCACGGATGCTCAGTCACGTCAAACGGATCATAATCGGCCCTCGAGGGGCCAGTCTGAGGACATGGGGTGGACTCGGGGACAGTCTTCCCACCCAGGTGGTGGCAACAGGCGTTACGGGTACCTGGGTTCATCCCATGCACTGCATGGATGCTCAGTCACGTCAAACGGATCATAATCGGCCCTCGAGGGGCCAGTCTGAGGACATGGGGTGGACTCAGGGACAGTCTTCCCACCCAGGTGGTGGCAACAGGCGTTATGGGTACCTGGGTTCATCCCGTGCACTGCATGGATGCTCAGTCACGTCAAACGGATCATAATCGGCCCTCGAGGGGCAGTCTGAGGACATGGGGTGGACTCGGGGACAGTCTTCCCACCCAGGTGGTGGCAACAGGCATTACGGGTACCTGGGTTCATCCCATGCGCTGCATGGATGCTCAGTCACGTCAAACGGATCATAATCGGCCCTCGAGGGGCCAGTCTGAGGACATGGGGTGGACTCGGGGACAGTCTTCCCACCCAGGTGGTGGCAACAGGCGTTACGGGTACCTGGGTTCATCCCATGCACTGCATGGATGCTCCATCAGGGAAATTACTTGAAATCAATGTATAATGCTGGTGCGGAGGACAGCTGAGGATATGTGGTAGACTCAGGATACCACATCTGCACACCACAATAGTGGCCACAGATGCTTCGGTGACCAGAGTTCATTCCATGCATTAAAAATCAATGGAAATGATTTGTTGTCCTACAGAATTTATAGAATTGGACATCAAGATAGAATGACTGAATGTTTCTTTCTCGGTTTCTAAAACTGTGCCTAAATGCAGATTTCAGGTACACACTATATATATATATATGGGAATATGGAGAGAGGATGGAGTACATATTGGCCCTGGCTCAGTTTAAGCCATGTGTCCGCCATATTACTGGGGCACTGAGCTGCCAGCAGATAGCAGAAACCATATGGTGTGCAGTGGGTGACTGCGAGAATGCAGTGGCACACTGGTGTGTTATTTAACCTAGGACAGCACTGCTTCTAACAATATTAGAAATGGAGCATACCATGTTTTCATAATGTGTGCCTGCTTCATCATTTCCGTGGTTTTAGAGTACGGGACCAGCAGTGCTGGCCTAGGATCCTGTCTGACCAGAACTGCACACCATGCAGTTCCTGCTATCTGATAGCAGCTCAAACACCCAGTAATATGGCGGACGCGCAGATTCAACTGAGCCAGCATTACACCACACTAACCACTCTCCATAAGTAGACCTCTACGGTACAAACCTGAACAATGTTGAATGACAGGCATGCCATCAGTTTTGGAAAATGTTTTCTTCTCTTAGAGAAGCATGCATTAGGCTGTTTTCAAATGATGTTTCAACAACTGGTTGCATTTGCTGGCCATGGATGCAAATTATTTAGTATTAATTTTGTCTCTTTTGTTGCTCGAGAATTGTGCAGCTCAAAGGGTTCAGACAGAGAGAGGGGATTTGGAGCCGTCGTGAGTGAGCTGCAGCCAGTGAAAGTGCAACTGAGCTGCTTGCGCTGCCAACTCAACCAATTCCTACCTACGGTGTGGATAAATCCTAGTGTGAAGATAAAAGTGATATCCTCAGTCTAGGCCTGACCACCCTCTAGATAGTGAAAATATTTGCCAGAGTTTATTTTAAGAAGTATTGCATGAATATTGAATATGTGTGTGATATATATATATATATATATATATATATATTTTACACATACATACACACACACACACACACACATTATATATATACATACACACACACACACACACACACACACACACACACATATATACACACACACACACACACACACACATACATATATTATACACATATACACATACATACACACAAACACAAAATGTGTGTTTTGGGATAAATGCAAGAATAAAAAGTGATATCTGCATTAGCCAGTGAAGATATCATTGATATCTCCACATTCCTATACGTCATACTGAAACTGCCATTCTCACAGTCTCAACTTTCACTTTTGTTCTCCAATGTAGCGTGACCGAGCGCTATTAGTACTGCTAATCTACTGCCATACATTTAAAATAATGTCCAATCTCTCTAAATAGTAACACAATTTCCTTTGTATATCAACACTTATCTGGTTGACCCTGCCGCTCTGCTCTTCGGTAGTAAGACTTTCACTTTCCTGCCATATTTGTTTAGCTAAATACTGCCTTAAACACACTTATCTGGTTGATCCTGCAACACTGCGCTTCGGCAAGCATAATAAGAGTTTCACTTTCCCCCAGAAATGTAGCATGACAGGCTAGTAAGATACCGGCAGTCAGTCGGTAGGCCCGCCCGCCAGCTGCGGAGAGGAAGCAGAGTGGTGGGGCTTCGGGTGGGTGGGGTGGGGGACACTAGATCACCAGGGATGTGTTCTTGGGGGAGAGGGTTTAGATATTTCCAGCCCGCGATCGGGCTTATCGGTCCACTGGACCACCAGGGATATGTTCGGGGTTAATATCTCCAGCCCACGATCGGGCTTATCGGTCCACCGAACCACTAGGGATAGGTTCGGGGCGGGTGTGTGTTTTAATATCTCCAGCCCGCAATCGGGCTTATCGGTCCACTGACCACCAGGGATCCGCTCGGGGAGAGACACTTTGCTGCCCGCAATCGGGCTGGTGGGGTGGGATTTCGCGCTATGCCCGCGATCGTGCTAGTCGGGGACCTTTCTGCTGTTGCCGCGATCGGGCTAGTGGGGGATTTTACTTTTGCCCGCGATCGGGCTGCAGGGCGCCGGTCCTCGACGGCTGCTGCCTGGCAGGGGCGCCAGGCCAAGTCCTCGGGGATCGGCGCACCTGCATGCCTAATGGTACGCAAATAGGGCCATAATTCAGATGCAAATGGCCCCTCCTGTGCCTTGCATGAATTATGGCCCCATTTGCATGTCACCTTTGAATATCGGAAATTTGGCGCATGACCGCAAGTTGAATGCACCACTCTGACCACTTTGGTGGCCAGTGGCCAGGGTGATATTCAAAGGAGTTGCTCAAGCGCAACTCCTTTGAATAATCACTCTGGCCACACCCTGCTCAACTATTTTGTGCAGCGTGAGGCTTGCGCCACAAAATAGCGCAGTTTGAATATCCGGCCCATACTGTATAAAACAGAACGAGCATGGCCCGACTGAAGATATCATATTTATCTTCACTCAAGGCCAGTGACATCAAGATATCTCACTCGTGGTTCGCCACTGCGTGAGATATCATATCATCATTGGCCTCGTGAAGATAAATATGATATCTTCAATCAGGCCATGTCATATCCATAGAGAGAGAGAGAGAGAGAGAGAGAGAGAGATATAAAGGTTTTGTCAAAAGATACAGAGCTGGTATCAGCTCGCTTCCAGATGCCTTCTAGGGGAGAGAACAGAACACATACAAAATACAGACTTGAAGTAAGTATGTCAAAACATACAAGAATGCATAAAAATAAATTGACAATCAGTAAGTTATCATACAGTAAACTGTGGACACACACACACACACACACACACACACACACACAGGAAACAACACTGGAGCTTGATGGACCAGACTGCCCATGAACAGGGCATAAATACAACCGAAACTGCTAGTAAGCAACTATAATTCCTTTGTGTACATCGGCTCCCATGGGCAGTCAGATGCTATGGACCTTAATAAGCAGAACCTCACAGGGAGGGATCAGTACCTAATAACAAAGCTCAATACCCACATGCTGAATGCAGCATCTGCAAAACTGAAGACAAAGATAGTACGGTCTAGTAAAGGTGTGAACAGAGGCCCAAGTTGCAGCCTTGCAAATGTTTTGAGGGGAGCTAAGGCCCTCTTGGCATAAGATGCTGCCATCATGAGCCAAGTGACTGTTTTATTCTAGGGACAGGGAGACCCCAAAATTGAGACCATAAGTAAATCTTAGTGTCCTTCTGATGTCAAGAGAATGCAGGTCCTTTCTCAGGGGTAAGGCATAAAAAAAAGGCAACACTATGTCTTGATTTCTAAGAAAAGGTGAAGATACCTTTGGATGAAAGGAGGAATTGTCCTAAGGACCACGCCTCCACGACGCATTCAGAGCCACATTCAATCTCCAAGGGAGATAATTAACAGGATCAAAGGATGAATTTTATTTCATGCCCTCAGAAGACAAATGATGTCTGGGTGGTGTCCAAGGAAATCACATCTCACTTTTGCTCAAATAGTAGGAAAGGGCAGCCACCTAGACCCTAATGGGGCCAACACATCAGTTTTCAATCAAAGCCCTGCTGCAAGAAATCTAAGGCATGAGATAGAGAGGCTGCAGAGGCCTCAACTTAAAGGGGTCTGCAGCACAGTCTGAGGTGTGCCAGTCTCTAAAGTAGACCTTGTTGGTAGTTGGCCTTCTGGACTACAGAAAAATGTTGATGACCTGTGCCATGTATCCTGCTTTTAACAATATCCAACGCTCAGAAGCCAGGACACCAGTTGAAACTTGGTTGGGTCCATGTGCAAAATTGTGCCTTAATGCATTTGGTCCAGTATGTTCAGGAGGGATGAGATCATCCACTGCCAGGTGTACCAGATCACAGAACTCTGACTTAACATGGTTCCTTGTGAAGATTTCGTATTACCTTCAAAATCATTTGCATTAAGGAAAGCATAAAGAAGTATATCCAGCCATGCCACGGGAGGTGAACCTCTCTACTTAACTGGGCTCCTGATACTTGCTAAAGAACCTTAGTGGCCTTGAGATCATGGTATGGAGTTTTCCACTTGGCAAAAAAATCTGTTGAAGCAGGCCTGCTGTTGCAGCGGCGTCCACTTCCAGTGCCAACATCCCAGGTTCGGTGACAGAATCGGGGTCATAGGGACCCGCCAGAGCAGAAGGTCGAGCAACCCAGGGACCGCTCTCCTTCTCTGGAGAGGGGGCAGAGTGTCCTGCACTCCGTGGACCCCTTGCAGAGGCTGGGGGTACCACTGCGGCGGCACCATAACCTTAGGGGGCAGGGCCGATGCTGGGCGTCATTACGCGTCCCTGCCCCAGGGTCCAGTAATTGAAAAACATGTCCGCTGATGAATGACGCCGGTGCCGGTCCAGCATTGCAGATCGGGTTCCCTCTCCACCCAGACCTGCTATAGACTTTCACGGCAGATAAGGACCGTTGACACACCCAGTCTGCCCATTTCCTAACTACTGGATAAGCTGCAGATCCTAGTTAACCAACAGCCTACTTCTTCCTACCCCCACCAGAATTGCCTTGTCTGTCCCTTGCATTCTTGAATTCTCCACTGTTTTTGATGCTGTTGCAGACCCTGCATCATTTTAGTTGCCCTCCTCTGGACTGCCCCCATCCTGTCTATGTCCTTGCAGAGATGGGGTCTCCAGAACTGCATGCAGTACTCCAGATGGGGTCTCACCACTGTCTGTACAGAGGAGAACAACTTCCTGTTTTCTACCGTGATGCCGCCTCCCTATACATCCCAGTATCCACCCAGCCATCCTTACTGCCTTCTCACATTGACTGCTTACCTTAAGGTCATCTGATAGGACTACCCCGGTACCTCTCCATTTCTGTTATTGGTAATACTCCCAACCGTACTCTTCCCCAGGGTTTTGTTTCCCAGGTGCATTACTCTGTACTTCTTTGCACTGAATCTAAGCCGATACTTGTGACCATTCCTCCAACATTGCCAAGTCCCATCTCATCCTTTCCACCCCCCACCCCCATGTATCAACCCTGTTACAGATCTTTGTGTCATCTGCAAGAGGCATACTTTTCATTCCAGTCCTCTGCAATGTCACTTAAAGACATTAAAAAGGACCGACCAGTACTGAACCTCAGGTACCCCAGTAACCCCTTTCTTTGGAGCGGACTCCATTTACTATTACTCTATGTCCTGTTGTCCAGCCAATTTTTACCCAGGGACCCACTCCCAGGCTGACTAATTGGTTGTGTGGGACTGTGTCAAACGCCTTGTTAAAGTCTAGCTAGACCATGTCCACAGCCCTCCTGGTCTACTACTTTGGTCACCCAGTCAAAGAAATCTATTAGATTAGTCTGACATGACCTTCCTGCTGTGAATCCATGCTGCCTTGGGTCCTGTGCCCCACTGGCATCTAGGTACTCAACAATTCTTTCTTTCAGAAGCGATTCCATTATTTTCACTACCACTGAGGTCAAGCTAACAGGTCTGTAGTTTCCTGCCTCTGCTTTCCCACTTTTGTGAAGGGAATCGCATCCACCTTCATCCAGTCCTCAGGTACCACACCATCCTCCCATGATTTATTAAAAGGGTAGTCAGTGGTGTCACTAGTTCTCCCTTAGTTCTTTCAGAATTCTGGGACGAATCCCATCAGGCCCCATTGCTTTGTCCACCTTCAGTTTTAGTTCTTTCAGAACCCTTTCTTTGTGAAAGATTGTTATCAATCCCCTGTACAGAGTGCTTCTATTGACTGAATTAGGTATCTCCCTCTCCTCTTCTTTTGGGAATACTGAGCAGAAGTATTCATTCAGTATCCCTGCTTTTTCACTGTCCTCTGCCCACTTACCCTCCCCTTTATTAAGCCTCACTATCCCTCCCTTGGTCTTTCTTCGCTCCCTAATGTACCTATAAAGGTTTTATCCAACTTCTTAACAGAGTTGGCTATCTTTTCCTCGGTTTGGGCCTTTGCAATTCTGACCGCCTTCTCCGCTTCCTCTGCTTTAACTGGTATAGTTCTCTGTCCTGCTCCTTCTGTGTTTCCTTATACCTTCTGAATGCTATCTTTTCTTCCTAACCTTCCCACCACCTCTTTTGAGAATCATAGTGTTTTTTCTTTCGTTTTGATTTGCTTCACACAAAGGCTTGTTGCCTCAGTGATGGCAGTTTGGATGTTCCCCATTGTTCCTCCCCCTTCTTCTTCTCTGTTGTCTAGTGCTTTTCTGAGGCACTCTCCCATTTTGACAAAGTCAGCCCTCCTAAAGACCAGTACCCTCGCTTTTATGAGCTTGACTCTGCTGACTGTGTTTATCGTGAACCACACTGTTTGGTGGTCACTTGTTCCCAGATGGCTACCTGTCACAACCCCACTCAGCAGGTCAGGCCCTCTACTCCCACAGTACCAACTTCCGAACGCAGTATTGTGAACAGTTAACAGAACAGGGTAACCCTCCTGTCTGTTTTGTGGGTTTGAATCAACCTTTGGTCTCAAGTTCTTGGAGATTCAAACTGTGAACCTCTTGCTAGCGTGCCCAATGTACTGGCTCAGATAATTCTGCTCTTCGGGGCAGATATCTTTCATTACCTTTTCCAGTTTGGTAAAACCAGTAAGCTTTGCACAGTGTCAGCTTTAACCATATATGCTTCACTTGTCAAGGAAAAAATTTCAAAGGCACACCAAGTAGTCTCTTAAAATGAGATGTTTACTTAAAAATAGATAAAATATAAAATGTAAAACACAGAATCATATCACAAAACATTACAATCACTTAAAAAAAAAAAAAAAAAAAAACAGGTTTAAAAGTGCAATTTCCTACCAACCATACACTTAGCCTTGCCTAGCTAATGTATTCTTATATTCTTACAGTGCTGAAAGATGTTGTAGCTTCAGAGTCCAAGTGTGTGTGTGTGCGATGCTGCAGGTGTATATAAATAAAGGTCAGTCACAGCATAATTAAAACACTGTCTTGAACCTGCCTTCTCCATGATGTCATCATCTAACTCCTCCTTTTCAGGATATATTAAAAAAAAAAAAAAAATTTATATACACACAAAAAAAAAAAAAAAAAACACGGAAGTCCCATCAGAGAGGTATTAAATTCTGGGACTTCAGCAGAACTCATTTTCCAAGCGATGACACTCTTAAGACTACGATTTCAGTCCCTTTGATCCATGAGCAGTTTCCTTTCTCAAACACATCAAAGGACTTTTATGACTCTCTGCCAGATCTCACGAGGTGAAATATTCTTTATGACATCAGTCAATTAACTAGGTTTTCCTGAGGGCGTCATAAAATGGATGTTCCACTTCCTAGTTTTCAAAGCAAACTGAGAAGTTAATTGCGTTCAGAGATCTGCTGTTTAACATATATCCTGTCTTTTGAACCGATACTGGGGTGGGGGTTATCCCACAGGCTGTTTCAGCATGTCTCATGAGAGACTCTCAATAAACACATTTTTTATATTACCTAAAAAATAAAAACAGAGTAATCAGAACCAGCTGTACAAGCGTCACAATCCTCCTACCTAGCCTGAATTTGGGGCTCTATCCCCCACGTGGGATAAGCTTCCCAAATCAGTTCACTCCTCATTGAGCGCGAGACAACCCATCTGAGTTCTGATTGGGTCGCTCCAGCCCTATGTAGAATGTCATGCCATATCCTTGCAAACAAGAACTCCATCTTAACAATCTACCATTGTCCCCCCCTCAATCTGCATCAGCCAAACCAGGGGTTCTGGTCAGTCTGTACCACAAAATGTTGCCCATACAAGTATGGCTCCAACTTCTTTAGGCCCACACTATGGCAAGACACTCCTTTTCCACAGTGGAGTAAGCCTGCTCCCTGGGAAGTAACCTTTACTCAGATCGCTACATGGTGATCTTTCCCTTGGCTGGATGTCTGACTCAGTACTGCCCCAATACCCGTCTGAGGCATCAGTCTGAACTATAAAGGGTTTGCTGTAGTCAGGACTTGTCAAAACAGGAGGAGCACTGCACAGTGTCTCCTTCAGTCTGGAAAAGGCTTCCTCACAGGCTGGTCCCCAGGTAATTTTCTTTGGCATCCCTTTTCTTCACCAGGTCAGATAGGGGAGCAGCCAGGGCACTGTAACTGGGTACAAATTTTATAGTACCCTGCTGTCCCAAGAAAACTCCTGACCTGCTTCTGCGTTTCTGGTCTGGAGCCACGCCTGGATTACCTCTATTTTTATTTGGTTGGGGCGGAGATGTCTTGGCCTACCACATGCTCAGGTATGCCACTTCCCATGGCCACCTGGCACTTCCTGGCTTTGACAGTGAGGCCAGCCCTCTATATCCTGCCCAGCACTTCCCCTAAAGTGGGACAGGTGTTCCTCCCAGCTGGCACTAAAGATGGCAATGTCATCCAGGTGCATGCAGCACCATCCAACGCCTGGTTCACCAACCTTTGGAAAGTGGCGGTGTGTTCTTCATTCTGAAAGGCATTACTTTTAATTCAAAGAGCCTACTGAGTGATGAAGGCCGACCTCTCCTAGCTCTGTCAGTCAACTCTACCTGCCAATACCACTTGGTCAGGTCAATGGTCATAAGGTAGGTCGCCCCCAACTTGTTCAGGAGTTTGTCCGTCCAGGGGCATCGGGTGGACGTCTGACAGTGATGCATTCAGTCCATGATAGTCCACACAGAAACAAGTAGAGCCATCTGGCTTGGGCACAAGGACTACAGGTGAGGCCGGGGCTGTGGGATCTCTGGATTACCCCTAAATCCAGCATCTCCTCCACCTCCGTCCTAATGTCCTTTTGGACAGCCACTGACACCCGTCGCTGTCCGCCCATATGGGCGTCTGTGTCCCTGTCCCATTTGGTCGCTAAGGGGGGTCAGTCCAGGCTTGGCGCCAAACAATGGGGCAAAGTCTGCTAAAACCTCCTTACTTCCTGGATCTTGTCCAGGGTCTGCTGGGAGACAATTTAACTGCCTCCACAGAGGACTCCAGCTTACTTTCTTCAGCAAGTCCAGAGTGCAAACACCATGTCGACATGGTACATCCTTTCTGTCTGTCTTCTGTCAGGTAACTCTATAATATAGTTCACGTCATTTACCTTCCTAACCACTTTGTACAGTCCTGCCCACTCAGCCTCCAGCTTGTCTTTCTGGACGAATAAGGACCATGACTTCCTGACCCACCATGTACAAAGATAATGGCCAGTCAGTAGGGCAAGGCATATGAGGAGAGGTTGACAACACTGAACATGTACTCCCTAGAAGGCGAGAGAGAGAGAGAGAGATAGGACATGATTGGGACCTTTAAGTACTTGAAAGGGATAAATAAGGTTGATAAGGAGAATCTCTTTAAGCTGAGTGGCAACCATAACATGAGGGGCACAGTCTTAAGCTGGAGGTGGGAGGTTTAGGAAGGAGGTCAGGAAGCACTTCTTCACAGACAGGGTGGTGGACACTAGGAATGCGCTGCCAGAAGAGGTAATCTCATTGAAGACAGTGGGCAGCTTTAAGAGATTCTGGGATAGGCATAGGGAAGGTAAGGATTGTGGGTGGAGAGGATGGAAGGAGTGGAGGGAGGACAGGAACATTAGCTCAAGCTGTGGACCCAGCAATATGAGCAGACTTGATGGACCAAATGGCCTTCTTATGCTGGTTCTTAGCATGTTCATATTTTTGGGAACATAGCATTTATGCCCTAGTTTTACTCCAGAGAGTTCTGTGAAGGGAGAAAACAAAGGAAAACTTCTGTGACATTTGAGTAAATGTACCCTGCTTTTGGCAAGATGAAGGGACAGTGAGTGGTCACGTCTGCTTTATTTTGTGCCCAGCCCTGCCATTACAAATTAAGACACTAGCCCTGCTGCCAACTAGAGCTTTGCTGCAGCAGTGAACTTTAGGGAACGGTGTTCTGGAAGCTTTTCAAGTGCGTGCCTGCCTATGGCAGAGATCGGGGACAAGTTAGCATCAAGACTAATGCCTTGCTGCCAGCTTTCCTGCAGCAGTGAACTTTGGGGAAGTGTTCTGTTCTCAACTCTGAAACTTTAAGTGATGCCCTGCCTATAGCAGAGATGGGGACATGTAAACAATTTAACTGAGGGGCTGAGGGGTCACAAGCAAATCTGCAGCTGCCATTATCTTTTTTTTTTTTTCCAGTACAGAGAGTTAGCCAAATTACAGTAACTTGATGTGTTAATTTTTAAGTGCACAGCTTGACAGAATCTTGTTTTGCTAACTTCAAACATTTTAATAATTGCAGTCCAACATGGCTGGCAGAGTAAAATTAGCAGCTGTAGACAGATGGTGCAAAAATATGATCAGACAAAATTGGCTACAGATAAGCAGTGAGGGAGACTGTGCAGTGCATGTTAGTTCCAAATTGAGCTCGTCGGTTGAGGAACTTCAGTGAGGCATTAACTGCAAGGATAACAGGCCCCCAGCTAAAGCTTGACACCATCCGGAATCATCTTCAGACAGCACAGCACAAGAAAGCTCTTAACATTTAGAAATTTGGTAAACATAGTTGCCACTTGAAATATATCGCCATCCCACAAATGGTAAGTTTAAAGTAAAGTAATTGGGGAGAGGATTCGGACCCAGAGCTAAATAATTTCAATTCACTTGCAGGGAGAGCTTTTGTAATGCAGAGGAACAGCATAAAATGGTTCTGAGGTAAGCTGATGGAGATCCTGTATATGATGGCCAAAGAGACAACCCTATTAAAAAGTTTAAAGCGATGGCAGAACAAGAGAAGCGCCATGGAGTTCATTTGGGCAATAAATACATTAACGCTGTTAGTGGAAAGAACTGACAATGTGTATTGGCAAGAACCTAGAAGAAAAACCTGTTGGCAACTGTAAAAAAAAAAAGGTAATTATTTTTCAGTTCTTATCGATGGTAGTACTGATAGTGATGTAACTGAAAGTGATATAACCAAAAGGAACAGTTTATGTAATTTATGTTAATCCCAGCAGCGGTCCATGGAGACTAAATTTTACGAAATAAAGCAGTATCAGATGGCACAAGTAAGGCACTCAAAAGTCTCCTCAGACATTCTTGCCGACAGTGGACTTAATGTAAAGAAATGGTTGAGTTTGGGGCTGATTGGGCAGCTGTCAACATAGGTGTAAAATGGGGTCTTGCTGCACTTTTAAGGGAAGACCTACAGTGGTTGGTTGCTATTTATTATTTCTCACACAGATTAGAACTGGCCATGAAAGATGCTTTGGATAATACCTATTTCAATGAAGTTTCAAACTTTCTGACCCAGCTGTTTTAACTCTATCAGAAAATTCCTAAGCGACTTAAGAGAGTTGTGGTTCCTTGCCCAGGCCATGGAGATATCAGTTGAAAAGCCCAAGAGGGCCATGGCACTCAGGTGCAGCATAAACATCTTGCCACCCTGGCTGTTGCCAAATCATTCCCGTAATCACTGCCCATTCAGAATCTATGGCCACAGACTCACCTCATGATCAGGCCAAAGCCAGCGGAGTGTTGCAAATTTTGACTAAATTCCAAATGGTTGCACTCCTTTTGTATTTTGAACAGTTGCTTCAGTCATTTGCCAGGTTCTCACTAGCACTTCAAAAGTCGTTGAAACACCAGAGCTACTTTTAGCTCTGTTGAAACTTGAAAACACTCCTGACCATGCTAAGCAGAGTGGCCTCATAGGTGGCAATGAGCTTGACATTCTCATGAAAAAAGGGTCTGATGTTCTTTCAGAGCATGTCCTGAAATCACTTACAAGAGGTGTAAAATTAACACATTTAAGTGCTCAATCTATTAAACCT